>CM056834.1:11112500-11140000 GCA_029853015.1 Chelidonichthys spinosus | reverse complement strand
AATTAGTGGTTGAGCACAAGTGAGACACAATAGAGTTCCTGTGCATCTGAAGCAGTACGTTCTTACCTTTCCTCATGAATGTTCCCTTGTGGTGGTTGAGCAGGTCGTCTGGCACCTGCTCATAGTTGGCCTGTGGGATCTTCTTCATGTTGTTGAAGGTGCTGTGTTTCACCACATTGGCTAGCTGCTCGTCAGTCAGCTCTTTACCCAGGAACAAGGAGATCTTCTTCACTGCAGAATGTAGGTCCTAGACAAAAACATAGCGGCACAAATGCACTAAATACCTATTTTTTAAACTTTATACAGACTGATACTTGGTAAAACCAGCCTACAACATATGACATGAGAGACTGAAATTATGTCAACTCTTACTTGAATCATCTCTTCATAAGTGATGAACAGCATGTTCATTTCTTCCTTGTGTTCGTACCAAGTCTTAATGTGCTCAAACCAGCTGCACCCAAACACTGCAATGAATAATGCACAGTGTTACCATACCAGCACACTGCAGACATTCATCAAGAGCTGCACTGCTGACAAAATGCCACAAGACACAAGAAAAAATTACCGTCTCCTCTCATGAATTTCTCAAAGAAGTCATTGAAATCCTTCGGCGTTTCCAACATGTTTGCGACTTTATGGAAGTAGAAGTAAGATACAAGGACATCTTTGGGATTTCTCGCCACATAGATCACCTAGGAGAGGAACAGGCTTGGTATCAACAGTTTACAACTCTGTCCAGTTTGTTGGGGACTGACTGAGTTGTGCCTAGTGTTGCACACTAGGCACAATGCAAAATACATAGGTTGAATATATATGTTTGATATATTTATATATACAGTATATAGATCTAGATATATTAATGTGCTCCTCAAGTCACTGCAGTTCTGCACATTCTAGCCCCCCCCATCCCAACCCGAGGACAGCCCGAGCACTGTATGTCCATGCCGAACCCTTCTGGGTCCTGAAATTGGCCTTTCACTGTTGGCTGTTTACCATTTCCTGCAGCTGGGCAGGAAGTCACAAGACAAACTACAACAAACAACAGCGCAATGTGAATGATGATGGAACAACAAAAGTGCTGGAACTAAATGATCAGGGGTTTCTGTTAATTATCACTGTAGCAGCAAAACCGAAGAATGATCCAGAACGAGCAAGCTGGATAGATTTCCATGAATTCTGATGTGGATATTTATGAGCTCCAGAGGATGAGTCAGTGCCAAAATTGATTTTCAATTTCCATTAAAATTGCTGAAGGGATATTTTTGGCCAGTATGGAGAGTAGGAACAATAACAATGGCCAATAATGGATTCAATACACAGTTTGGAAAAAAGTAATCTACCCTTTAATATGACACTGATATTGAAAAGGCCACCTGGCGGCGAGGTTGGGACTAAAAATACTTTGATACTTCAAACGCTACATATTTAACTTGCATTTATGAATGACTTGAGCAATGCAGCTGAATGTGATTTTTGGTAATACTTTCCTTTAAGTCCCCATATTTCATATTCATAAGCAGTATATAAACATTTAATAAATGATTTATAAAGACTATAATAATTGAAAGGAGAGAGAAATGTGTTCATTTATTCCTCTAATGTTTTATTTATTAATGGCTTTGTTAAGTATAGCTGGGACACCCAAGTGGAGGTGCTGATAAATATACATACAGTAGTCACTCTCTAGTACTGTGGGTATTAATTGAGAACGTTAACATGAACAAAGGCATCAGATTGGCTGGCCAACCCTTAACAAGCTGACTCAATGGCCAGACACACCTGACAGAGAAACAAAGTATAGAAACATTGAGGAGAGGCTGACAATCGTTGCCTATTACTATACTATGGAGAAAAAAAGGTTGCTATTCCTGGATTGGCTACAGCTGCCTACACTGCAAATTGATCCAAAAAAAGCAATTGAGGCTTTAAAAAAGAGCCTTATTTACAATATTGGCAACCCGTTTAAGAGATGGAGATAAAATGTTACTAATAGTTTAGCCTTCTGCTAACCGCAACCAAAGGGTCTTTGTAATAGTTCAGCCTATTAGCAACACTTTCTCTACATCTCTATAATAGTTTAGCCTAATAGCAACATTTTCTCTGCCTCTCTAATAATAGTTTAGCCTTCTGCTAAACGCAGCCAAAGGGTCTTTGTAATAGTTTAGCCTATTAGCAACATTTTCTCTACATCTCTATAATAGTTTTGCCTAATAGCAACATTTTCTTTCATTCTCTCTAATAGTTTTGCCTATTAGCAGCATTTTCTTTCATTCTCTCTAATAGTTTTGCCTATTAACAACATTTTCTCTCCTTCTCTCTATGACTTTAGCCTTCTCTGTGAGCGCTGAGCTCTCTCGTGGTGTGCAGCAGCTGTGACAACTACAGTTAGCGGAAGGCTATTAGCAACTTGTCTCCATCAATGAAACGCGTTGCCAATATCGTAGGCCACTAGAGCTTTGCATCACAGTGTGTCATCTCAAAGGTATGCAACAAAATGTCCTGGGTGGAGCCATAGTGCTTTGATTCTGGCACCCCACAACACAGCAAAAGGACTTTAGCGCTACTACTAGTCCACTACTACTAATGTGAGTCTTGTTTGCCTCCAGTCTTTCTTTTTTTTTTGGCCTCCAGCTAACAATGTGACTTTATTGTGACGTCGGCACTTAAAGGGTCTATACTGCTTATAAATACAAAATAGGGGGACCTAAAGAATAGTCTTACCGATTGTTCAGTGTGCAGTTGAAAAATGCCTGGGTATAGAGCTGACCTTGCCCTTCTTCTGACTCAGAGCAGCAGGCATGAACTGGAACTGCAAATGGGTGACCCTCACTCGGGGTGACGGGGCCGTCATAAACAACTGTCTGTTGCCATTCAACTCAATCCATGGAATGAGATCACCGTTGGAGTAGTTGTTGAGCTTACTGATGGCTGTCAGCTCTCCCTTTGCCTCGATGAGCAGCATGATCTGCTGCATCCAGATGGTCCCTGTCAAACAGAGCAGACAGGCCTCATTTCCATCTCCCAGACTCTGTGTGTCCAATGGCAGCAATAAGGTCGACTTGGTGAGTGGCTACACTTTCTGTTTTTTTTTTGTTGTTTTTTTTTTGTTGTTTTTTTTGGCGCCTTGTCCTGATTTCTCAATGTTTTCACAATACATACTTCTCTAGCTGATCATTTGATGCCCTGTTCGCTGCTGAAATCAATTTGCAACACACAAAAGAAAGCCTTGTTCCTTCCGCTATGCTGAGAGTAACAAGAATCACACTGGCCTTAAGTGCACTAACACGACTCGTCTGTGGCCTTGTTTGCACCTGGCATTAACATGCGTCTTGAGTGATCCGATCACCAGTGGACAGCCCTAAGTACGTCAGTGTCTGGAGTGTCCAAACCAAATCCAACAAGATGTTTGACATACTCGTAGAGTATGTATGGGCTTCTCTAAAATGTAAGATGTCATGGACAAAGCCAGTTTATGCGATTTGAGAACCGAAATGAGAAAAAGGAGAAACCAAAGAAGAGCCGCAGCTTTGATGACCTATGTTATAGTTTCGTCTCCTGTTCTTGTTTTCCCCCCCAGAGGATGCCGAAGGTATGTCCCGCCCTACTCTGCCTCTGATTGGTTTACCCCAATATGCCCAAACCTAATCATCCCAACTGTAGAAGAAAATGAGTTACCTCACAGTTTTAATTTCATCATCCTATGCCCTTTTGTTTTCCCCCTTCCCGGACAAACTCAGCTATCTCACATTGATTAATCAAAAGCCAATGAATGGCCACTGTTGTGATATTGTGTAGCCAGTCTTGCTTCGAGAGAAGTCGCACATTTAACTTCTCAGAAAGTCTCTTTCTTTTGAAAGTAGGTGTGTATTGAGTCAATGCAAATCCACTCATCAGACCTTTCTCTGCTGTCTTCTGAAAGTCTGTATATAAGTCTGGCTATAGTCCCACTCCAGTTAGAAAAATGATTCTAGCATCGTTGTGAAATTCTTCCTCTACTGACAGTGATTCAACCTCATCTGAACCAGCCACAGAATTGGACCTGAAGAGTTTTTCTTCCACACAACCAGCATATGTGGTCAAACTCATCCCATAACAGAGACTGTGTGAGCACAATGGGAGTCATCCATCTTGAATTTCCTCTCACCTGATTTTGGGTATGTGACGATAAACACATCGGAGTCCCTGATCTCCAGGTTGTAAATCTGATCCACATCATCCGGATCATGAGTCCCGTTGATCAACTTGAAGCCTCTGTGTGACACCAGTTCATGTTCATGAGTCTTGACACCGTTTTCCTCCATGATCGCTGAAGCAAAAAAAAAAGGCAAGGTCTCCTTAATCCATTCTTATGAAAACAGCAGTTAACGCATACATTAGTGATATTTGTTTCCACATCTAGAGTTGATCAGCGGCCATTTTTGACATCTATTGAGCTTCTGAAGGTAATATGTGACTAAAACGTATATGTGGCAACGAGGTAAAATTGATGGAGGTGTGATGTAATTAGTTAAACTGAATCATCTGCATTCTTCTCTATTTTTCAACTTTCAAAGTACAGTGTGATTGTTCTGGTTATTACAATGTTTGTGCCTCGCACGGCAGCTGGATTTTCGCGAGGTCACAAGATCACACAGAAATTGCAGGATCATATATCACACGAAAATCCATCTTGCCAGGCTTCAAGTAACGCGCTTGTGTCCAGTGAGCATGAGCACGGACCAATTGGCTTCCCGTTAGGAGCTAGTGGGAGCTCCAGGCTTGTGTTTGCAAGCTTGTGTTTGCAAGTGTTTGTTCGACGACATGGAGAGGCGACTGTTCGTTTTAAATAACATCCTCCTACAGAGGATGGCTGCATCAGTTACATCAGAACTGGAGAATATTTATTCACTGAAACAAGACCAGAGGACCACACTGAAGGGTTTTCCCCCATGTAAAATATGTTTCGCTCTTCTCCCGACTGGCTTGGTAAGAGTTTGATTGACAAACCGCTCATCTAATCAACCTGCCAAGTATTTTTTGAAAGTGCCTGCCCATCCTAAACACTTTCTAATTATAGCTTCTCAGATGCTTCTAACAAACCATCTGGTAGGTGAGGCTCAAAAGTAATGACCATAAAACTGTTCTATGTCTGTATGTTACTTCCACTTCAGCGTTCGCCTTTTAGGAGATATAATCTCAAAAATGCCATCAAATTTAACCACAGGAGACTTAAATTTCCTGTACTACAATGCACTAATTATAATTACAGCATGACTGTAAATACACGCCTACTCGTCCTCATCATTACAACATTGAAATCGAAACATCGCCGCACACTCCAGGCTCAGATGCCAGCAGATACGAAATAAATATTTTCTGCAGCAATCATCAGTAAGTAGCAAGTGGCTTGCAGCTGATTTGGGTTATCCTGAAGTCTGTTGTGATCTAAATTTGGGAGTGTTGTGACACATTGCTTAAATATAAATTTGCCCCCTTTTTTTTTTTTTTTTTTTACTGTTCTCACTACAGTGCTTCTGTATGTAATGCATACATTTCCTGAACAGAAATGTGAACATTGGATAAAGGCAGGTTCAACATTTGTATTTTCATTTTGTTGATATATTACAGTCAAAGGTTTTACAGAGGGAGTGTTGGATACCTCTTTTTAATCACACAATAAATCAGAAAATGTCAAATTATCACCATGTTATTATATTAATAAAAAAAAAAGTTAAATGAATGGAGTCTACCAATTATATTATATGAAAAAAAACTAATTTTGAGAGCAGCCTTTAAATATGGATTCTAAAATTTCATACATTTTGAAGTCACCATGAAACTTCCCCAGTTGATGACATCTAAGTCAATATTTTTTTTGTATTTCAAGTTTTCTGAAATGTAATATAAATGAGGCATTATCAAATGCTCACTTCTGGTGAATTTAGGAGAAATCTACAGACGCAAAGAGACAAAGTAGTCAAATAAACACCCAAACGTGAAAAAAGACGCTACCAAATAGTCCAAAATCTCTAAACCGACCAGTTATTTTAATCGACGTTTTGCCTTCATTAAAGGCCACATATTAATAGAATATATTGGAATTAATCACCATCAGACATTTCACAACTAAAGTGGAGAACATGTTAAAAGAAGGCATGCCAATAAGAGGCTTCTAGTGAATCAGTTTAAAATGCAAATAGAGAAATGGACATCCTGTTGCATACCTGCTCTGTTCGCTCCTTTGTCCGGTGCAGAATCAACGACGTCCAGTGCGTTCACCGTGACCCCCTCTCACCTCCCAAAAACACATGCATACCTTGTCTCCGCCCACTTTACGGCTATAAATACGTCACCGGCGGCCACACCTCCTTTCGTTCTCTGAAACTCGAGATGCGCATCACCGCCTCGCGCGGTTAGACACTGAAGGAAAACAAAGCCGCTCGCGCAGAGTAGGACAAACAGAGAGCTTCCCGTTCTCACCGCACCTCAGCTCACCTCTGCGGGAGGGAGGGGGAGGGGGGGTTCCCAGCGGTGCGGGTGAAATGTACTACAGCTGTCCCAACTGAAAACCGCAAAAGGAAGCTGATGCAGAAAAGAACCTCTTAGTGATTACACAACATCAGAACCCAAACAAGTGAGACAGCATATTTTCCAAAGTATGCAAGAGCAAAAACAAAGTCAACAGAACAAACAGTTTGGAGGGGCTGATGGAAAAACAAGGATGGTCAGACTGGATGCGGAGGGGAGGCCGGGACCTCCTGACTTCTAGTCCCCAGTGCAGGTCAGGTTCGAGTTCACACCGAACCTCCAGAGCTGGGAGTTCAGCAGTCTCACATCCTGCGGGATGTCCACGAGCCTGGTGGTCCTGGACCAGATGCTGCAGTACCATCTGCTGGATGGCAGCATAGAGCTGGTGTCTGGGCTGATCGGGGCGTCGGCCTTCTGCCTGGTCAGGTCCTCCCTGATGTGAACCCAGAGGGACCAGAATCTACCGACTCTCCAGTCCTGTTGGTGTTGATGGGGGTGTTTGCTTCTCCCTGTTGCTTGCTGCTGCCCCCAATCAGCCCAGCACAGGCAAATCAAACATTGGCTCGAGTGAGACTTGAATTCACATTCTTGCATAACCTGAAGGCTGTAGTTTGGAGGAGTGACTGGAGGGGTTTTCAGTTGGTTGCAGTTTGCAACCAAACTGGTAGATGAAACTCTCACTGGATATTTAAAGGCCCTAATTGGGTTCTTCAGAAATATGACCAACCAGCTTGGTATCACCCCATGTCTACGAGGGGTGCAGTTGATGACTAAAATGCTGGGGAAAGTTACATTTTCAAAATAAAGCTAATATTAAGATGTTAATTTAGTTAGCTCAGGCACTTTTAACATGTAGCTCCAATTACAGAAACATGGTTAGCCTAACACTGGATTCTTTACCCTGCTATTGGTCCCACCACGCAGCAGCTTTTTAATTTTTCTGTTACCAGACGAAGTGACAAGGAGCCACCTTTCACAAAATGCTAAATTGTTTTTCCTTCTGACCTGAGAGGCTTATTTGCACTCTGTCTCCTTCCACATACTCGAAAGCATTGGTGCAAGAGCTCCTTCTATTTTACGACGTTAGTGGAGGTGTGTTTTTTTTATATATATAGATATGATGTGGCTGGTCCTCCACAGCTCACTTCAGGAAACCCTAACCGGCTGATCAGGCAGCAGTTACACACAGATGACCCCAGTCAGCTTCTCATGTGACTTCTACAAACAGATGGCTGCAGAGTGATGATTTAGGTGTGTCACAATGAAGGGGGTGAATCACTTATGCAATCAAATATTTGAGGTTGTGTATTTGTTCGTGGTGCGATGGATAAGCGTGTTTCTCAGGACACTCACTGTGGGTTCTACTCCATTTCCTCTTTGAACATTAATCATTCATTTCTAACTGTAAGTAACTGGACAGCATGGAGAAGCATAGTTTATTAAAAAAAAAATAAAACAATTTACATAATAAAATGTATTAGCAAATAACTACATTAAATAGTTCCTGAAGAGACGCATCAAATGCATGTTCACAGTCAAAACAAACAAGATAGAAGAGATAAAGAAAAGCACGATCCTGTTCATGGGATCCTTTCAGCACATAATGTCCTGGAGTTCAAGATGCTAATCTGTAAAGACAAAAGGAAAGCGTGCTGATACACAGATGAACAGCATTGTATTGTACCCTGATTCATCAAACGTCTGATTCAAGATCTCCGAACAATTGCAACACGCAAACCCGCTCTTAAGTTTGATTGATGATAGAACAAGTTGCATCATGTTCCGTCACATTTCATTCTCAACCTTTCAGCTCCTTTCTTTTAATCACATACTTATCTGTTCTCACCTGTTTCTCCTCAGCAGACAGCATGCCCTGCACCGCCACCACCTGGTACTGTTTGTGCCGCAAGCTGCACGGGAACTTCCTAATGTGGCGGACGGCTGGTGAGATGGTGTCCCTGCTCAGCAGCTTCCTGGTGTCCGCTGATGAGGTTCCAGGATCCAGAAGCAGCAGGCACAGGCTCCCGTTCTTCTTCTGCTCCAAGCCCACTATAGAACGGCTGTGACCTGCAGGAGGAAACAATATTGGTTAAACATAGGATATTACCTTTTCATACGGTCTCAACTGGGAGATATCGATAGTGTTGCACACGGTTGTTCACATGGAAAGTGACCAAGAAATAGAGGTAGAGTGGAGGTCAAACCCTGGCTGCGGTCTCGCCTCCACACAGCTGACCAATCACGGCATTGAAGTGCGTGTGAATGTCGGATTTTGGAAAGGGAGAGAAATTGTGGGACACAGCTCCCACAATTCCAGTGTCATAAAGGTGTGGAGGAGGTTTCAGACACAATCCAGCCGTCTGACAAGCACTTCTGATGCACAGAAAGCCACAGAATAGTTATCTTCTCTTTCAGTGAGAGGACTTTCTGTGTCCTTTAGACAAGCCTGTGACTTTCGGATTTTTAAAAGGACAAAAAGTTATAGCCCTCATGAGTTTATTATTAACAAAACATGCAAATGCTGCTTGGCAAAAAGTGCAATGACACTTGAGTCACTGTATTATATGACCTTATATAAATTCGGAGCTTTTTAAAATCAAACCCATTTAAATCCAGCCAGAAGATTAAACTCTGCACCCACACTCAGTATAGGTAAAGGTCAACTGCCAGCGTAGCAGATAGGTTTTCCTTGTATGAAGAAATATTATTTTTAAAAAGAAATTGCTAAATTAAAAGTAGGGATTAAGGTTACATGATGTATTCCATATGTCTACTCTGGCACTACTGAAGCATTCTACAGATTTCAAGTGGCAGACAAGGGCAGAAAACGTTCCTCAACTCTCCTCAGAATATATGAACATCTTTTTACTTTCTTTTCACATAAGATTTTAATACCAATTTTGTGCAAAATAAGAGTGGAAATTGTCTGAACCAGTCCCTCTCCTCCAGTCCACAGTCAGGGTCTATAGATGCACTTGAGAAACTTGACACTGACTTTAAAAAGAGTGAATACAGGAAACCTGAACTCAAACTTGTTGAACCCAACCCCGATAACCTGGCCATTAAAGGTTTACAATAATATTTTAAAGGATGTCAGTCTCACGTTATAAACCCTTGCAAAAACAAAAACTTTAAAGACTTTCAAAAATGCTTATATCGAATGGATCATTTAAAAGCCATCTAAGGTTTCACCCCTGATGACGTCAAATCAGTCTCAGTATTATTGAAGGAACGCAGAAGGATTCACACAAAAATAAGACAAATGTCCATTCAGGTGTATTAAGACCTCACCGATCGTGTATATTGAAGGTATAAGGTGATGTTGCAGTGTACCTTGGTGCTGCAGGTAAAGCGGGGGCAGGGAGGTGCGGATGAGTCTGGGGGGCAGTCTGCTGCTCCTGCTGGACTGGAAGTACTGCTTCACCCAGTCAAACAGCCGGGGGTGGGTGTCACCTGGGCCTGTCGGCTTGTGGAAGTCAAGGATGCGGGCACTGAAAAATACAAGCATTCTTAGTCTTACTTTTAAGTGACACAATATCCAGCTTCTTAAGATTTTTAATCACTAAACTACAATACAACTATAATATGAGCAGAATGAGAGTTAGTTTTTATTAGTATTATTGTCACTTGTGCTGGAATTTCATTCAGCAAGATATGCAAAGGATGCAGTAAATCTGGCAACTTCAGATTAGAATTCAGAAGGACAAGCAAACAAGACAAACAGACAATTCTCCTAGCTACCACACGTTTATGTACATAAAATGCATTAGATTACAATTGGCTAAGAAGGAGCTGCAGCACCTCCCCCTGAAAAAGGAAAACCAGGCCAGGAGACCTGGGAGGGAAGCTCATCGGCGAGCTTTTGGTGGCTGGGCCTTGCCAATGACGGAGAGTGGCTGACCTGTGGGCCCACCACCCGCATGGATAGGTACTGGACAGGCAGGGACCTAGAAGGACTGGCAGACTAGGTCCAGGGATGTAGAATATCATTCCTCTGGCGGGGAAGTAACCAGACATAATGATGAGATGGAGTGGTTACCAACTAGATATATCTACACATTGCACTGGGTTAAGAGGGGGCCTGGACTCTCGTTTTCAGGAGTTCCCTACGATGAAATGCACTGTGTGGGTGTGGGGAATCTCATGACCACGACAGCCGTTGGGGGTGAGGGTTGACACTTACTCTGGCTGTGTGGAGAACTACTGACTAAATGTCATGTGGTGAAATGAGCAATATGAGGAAGTCCTTAAACCGTGCCACACATCCTCCGGAGAGGAGGCAGTGATCATGAGCTTTGTGTAGTGACTTAAAGAATGACCTGATAGATCAGCTACTGAAAGTGCTCCACTAATATAGAAAAATAAGTCTGGAAAATAATTTTACCCTCCGTATGTAAACTCATGTCATTCACACATTATTGATTGGCTCTTCATGTCACATGACACCGCCTGCAATGATGTACTTAAAACACACTAATTAGCGTTGTGCTTACCTGATTCCCAGAGAGGTGAGGAGGGCGTAGATCTCCGTGGCTCCGATCCAGGCTCGTGTTCCCTGCAGCCGCTGCTTAAAGTGGGACGCACCATGTGGATCCAGTCCTTCTTTCCAAGCCTCCTCAATCATACTCTGCACCCGAGGTATGCTAGGTACTGCGTTCTCTGGAGGGGATTGAAAGCATCAAGTGATGGAAAGAACTAAAAGGTGTATAGGTGCAGACGTGGAGACATCTCAATCCCAAAAAACATAAAGAAGTTTGTTATCATTAACACATTTTTAGTTTATCTGTAGTCATAGCTCACTTATTCTTCTCATGTGATCAGTGTTAAAGGGAGAACTCCAACCTTTATGGACCATTCCTTTCTGGTAGTGAACTTCTAGTACATCAATTATACATTATAAACTTTAATTATTCATAATATATTATATTACTTTCCAACTGCGTGATATGATATCCTGCTGAGATACTTATCATAGCTCTGGCACTTGATAGCAGAGTGTTAATCATTGCTGTCATTTTGCACTCGCTGAAAACAGTCCTACGGGAGGAGAGATACTAATCTCAACAACAATAGTGTCCCCAGGTTAGAATGCAGAACGAGGACATGCTGTTAGGTAGGCAACATGGTTGTAGACACACCCCAAGCTGAATGAATGTAAAGTGCATTATCATGCTTATATTGTGGCTGCTAAGCAGAGGAAAAATTTGTTTGATTAAATCGTCACCTATTTCAGCACAACAACCATGAATGTAAAGATAAAGTGGATAGACTGACTCCTTGCACAATGACCTACAGTAGTTTAAAATACTATGCATATTAAAATATTGGGCAGAACTACAAGCAATTTTTCAATATTTACTGTAGAGAGAATCATCATTTATTTGAAACAAGCCTATATTAGATACCTTAATTTCTAATATATTTGAGTGTTTTATTTTGTCATTGATGTTGACCTTTCATCTTGCAAAACCAAAACGTTTCCACAGCACTAATTAATTCATGTCCTACTCGCCACTCTCCTGAGCACACTCACACAGCCAGCCTTTATTTGTGTATGCTGGAAGTTTTGTTTCCTTTCGTTTTTCACATGGAATGTTCAAAAAAAGCACATCAAACAAACAAAGATGGAGTGTTTGCAAGAAAACAGCTGATTTCAATCAGATATTATGCATGTGATTGTGCACCTTTGAAGAGGGGAGCGTATGCATCTATTGTTTGCAGAGAGGAGACGAGCATCTGCAGGTTTCTGTATCCACAGCCCCATCCTTTATCCCCCGCCGAGGAGCAGTAGTGGTCGGTGTCAGCACTCAGCCACACATGGACACAGTCTCTGGCTTCAGTCTGGTAATATTCATGCAATGCTCTCACCACACCTAAACAGAGAGGAGAACATGTGAAACCATTTCAGTTCAGTACATTCCAGTCGCAGTTGCCAACCAGGAGCAGTCACAGCTCACTGACCATGAATCAACAGGTGCTGAATGCTTAAATATTTGAGAGCGATCTTTGAGATATGATACTCAGAGCAGAGGGATTTGTCTCCACATGGCTCTCAACACGGAGACGGCTGAGCCGGCAGCTGGAATCTCATGGTTTTAACAGCACTAACAGAGCTGTTTACATAAAGCAGGCACCGACAATGAACTGCAACATTCCCAGTTTGAGTTTCCCTCTCTCCTGTCATCTCTCTCTACCGGCCCAATATAAATAACAATTATAATTGCAAAAAACACTTACAAAGGGAATGCAATGTGACAGGATTGCACACACAGGCTGCATACACACTGTGTCAACTATCCTGCCTGAACACGACTAAAATAATCCTATAATGAGTGTACCCACATAGACATTTCTCTGCAGAGCTGACAATAGTTTGGATAAGCTTCTGAATGAAGCACATGTCATTAGGTGAATCAATACACACACATATACATGCATGTGTGGCATGTATTGTAGCAGCCTATCCCCACAACCAGACAATGGCAGAGATTAACTAAAAGAACATTTTGTGAAAGTTGAGGGAATGCTGAAGAACTGGTTTGGGATAAGGACGTGGACTGAAACGGGGAGTTGACAAAAGCAGGAAATCTGAAAGATTGGAACATGAACTCAACAGACCTGATTCATCAATGACCAGTCTCTCTTTAACATAACTGACAATCAATCAACCGATGTTTGCATTGCGCCTTTCATGCAGGTTGGTACAGTTCCAAGTCCTTCACAGGTGACTGACAGGCTGAAAACAATTAACATTGTTCACAATACTTTCAGTGAGCAGTGATCCCAGCAGTGGTACATAAAGTGTAATACGGACCCTATTTTGAGCTAAATGTTTGATTCGATGCTTCTCACTTGACTTTTGGTTTAATCACTTATTTTGCTTTACTTATAGATCTAACATTTTTTTTCAGATTTAGTTTCTCTGCACTTAATAACTGTCATATATGATACTGATTATAATCCATCCATCCATTTTCTACCGCTTATCCTGTATTTTAGGGTCGCGGGGGGGCTGGAGCCGATCCCAGCTGTCATTGGGCGAAGGCAGGGTACACCCTGGACAGGACGCCAGTCTATCACAGGGCCGACATGTAGAGACAGACAACCATTCACACTCACATTCCTGATTATAATTATTATTGTAAATATTCCTGTGAAATAAGAGCCCTTTTCACTTGCTGATCAGAAGTAGAATTCTGCTTCATATGCATTTTTATAGATTGGCAATGATAATAATTTCATCTAAAATACAGAATAAGGAACAGTACATAGTACTCCAGTGCAACATTTCAGTGACTTGCAAAAGCCTCTCATCTTAGACATCGATCAACTATCTCTCGAACACAATTTGAACGGTCACGTCTAGCCATTGATATAAGAAGTGATAAAAAAAAAGTGCCAACGAGTGAAGCTCTGTTATCAGACCTAAAGGTCTGTAATTCCCAGTACAAGTATCTCAAGAATTATGCATTTCCTCTGCAAACACTGGAGTACCGAACTGATTTACTGTTAGCACTCAACAAAATTGAGTCCCTCTTAAATTGTCCACTCTAATTCACAACTCTTTAAATCTCTGCATCGCCTATTCAATGTTGTCCTCAGCCCCAATCCATCCAGTGAGACCAACATTAAGAAGCTAGATCAATGAAGAGCTCTAGTAAACGGTTTCATCATAATCATGGTGATTGCATACATATGAATGGTGACATATGAATCTGTTCTTTAGGAGCACAAGGTTGTCTTCATCTCATCTTAAACTGCTGCCAAAAAGACGCTGCAATGCACGGATTTCAGAATCATACTTATTGTTTATGCACTCAGCTGAAGTTTCAGAGACCAGGCTTGTACCTGTCCTTCCATCAAACTCTAAGTCATATGATGATGACAAAGCTTATGAATTGTTTGCATGAAGATGCTGGATAGTCGTTTTGTTGTGAGCATCGCTTGTAGGACTTTGGCAATGACAGGAACACAGGAATGAGTTGAAACTTGTATTGCCTTAACCTGTGATGTTTTTGTCGGGAATGCACGAACATACCCTGAGTTCTGGTTCTGCCATCATCAACCCCTGTGGCCAGAGACTCCATCATCTCAGCCCTCTTACAGTGAAACTCTGCGGGGGCCATAAGACCCCTGGACACAGCTTTCTCCATAGTCCTCTCCATCTGTCTGCAGTAGCCCCCCGTTCCGTCAAGTCCAAACTGCCTCTGCACAAACAACATACCACGTAGCTCAGGTTGACAGATACACTGCCCTTCAGCTGATCCCTGGGAGTATTTGGACAGTGAGGATTAAGTAGGGCTGCACAATATATTGCTTTTTATCACCATTGTAATGGTGACTTCTGTGAGTCATCGCAAAAGACTGCGATTGATACTGCACTTTTTATTTTTTAAATAGGTGCCTTTTGTTTTCAGCTCATTGTTCAATAAAAGTATATCCTAAATACATTTCTCTCATTTATACTCAACAAGCTTTTTCTTTTACTTTGGCATATTATCCTCATATATACACTAAAGGATGGAATGGTAGTCCTTATATAGTACATGGTACCCCTAATGTTTAAACAGGGCAGCAGGACAGTGAAGCTCTATAATTATATTATAACCATTATGAAGTTAAACCCTCAAATGAATGCTCATAATTTGGAAATCCAACAAAAAAGCATCACTGTCCAAACGCACTTATGGTCTGCACAGTAGGCGTGCTCTACTATACAATCTATACCTGCAGCTTCTTGAACTCCTCTTTCTCCTGCTGGGCCTCCTCCTGCCTCCTCCTCTGCTCCTCCTCCTGCTGAAGCCGTCTGGCCAGCTTCAGGTCCGAGCTGGGGCTCCCTGCAGACAAACATGTGAACCAAGGGCTAAGGAAGGTATAAGATGTGAGATGAGGAGTGTGCATCAGATCAGACAGCTACAAAGGACGGACGGACCTGAGTGACTTACGTAGCAGGGAGGTATGAACGTCTGCCCACCTGATAAGCTCACAGCTGCTCCATCGTCTAAATGCAGTTCCACATGTTCTTGCAGAGAGAAGCTGTTACTACAGATAACAGAGCACATGGGGCACTCGAATCTCTTCTCTCCTACAAAACAGATTAGCAACTCCATGTTATCATCTCTGCCAGGAGAATAATGCAAGTGGTTACATGTGTGTGCGTGCCTCCTAGTTCATTCAAGAGTCTCATTTTATGTTCGGTCTAATTTATTATGCATACACAGTGTGAAACATGTGGGTGATTAATGTCCCAACATGCCCTTGACTCCCAGTAGTTACCAGACCCACCCAATGCCTATACCCTGGTCCCAGAATCTAAGGTCCTCAGCCTTGGGTCTGCTTACTCCCATACTAGCCTGCCTGGGGACGGCCTCCACCCTTAGGAACTCTCTTCTGGCCGAGATCCGTAACGCTGCATCTACTTAAATTGTTCACATTTGGACTCAGTTAACTCCGTTATTCCTCGCAAACGCTGCTACTTTTATTTTCAGTGCTTGTGTTTTTTGTTTTCCATCTGCCTCCGTATGTGTAAGTCCTTCCTGAATAAAAAGGCAAGCTATCATTATTATCAAGAAGAAACAAGTTCCAGGGATCTGCATCAGTAAATAATCAGTATTTTAATAAAAAATATCTAAAAAGAAGCAATACCTCAACAATACTGTTGGTGTAGATTATTACAGGCATTCTATTTAGGAAATACACAATTACTATGATAATAAGAAATTATGATCCCATTAAATTCCAAGAAACCAGGGTGTTGTCAGGGTCATCATTATAATGAATGATCTCTATTGAAAGAACTACTGTGAATATGTTATCCGTGGTTAGGAGGAGACATCACCCAGGTCAGTAGCATTCATCCTCTCTGGACTGTGAACATATGTGCAAAATGTCATGGAAATCCATCCAAAAATTGTTAAGCTTTTTCAACCTGGAACTAAACATTGGACCAACAGACAGACATTGCAATTCCAACAGTTTGCATGCAATGATTTTGCCTTTGCTTGTAGAAATGAAGATACGTGCACGTTGGATGGACAAACTACATTGCGTTGTTATCTACATACTACCCAGCAGCCATAACATCAACACTGTGCCACGCGAGAAGTAGACAAAGACACACCTGAGACACTGCTGACTGATGGTGATGTCACAGCTGGTGAACACGCCTCCAGAGTTGACCCTGAACAAACAATAAGTCATGAATAAAGGTACACCATGTACTATTGCGTGGCTGAGGGTGTCTTCACTGTAGCAAACAATGAGCTCTCCTATCCCCTATAATCTCTGCTGACTAGGTTGCAGTGGCGTGCGGGATAACAACTCCCGTATGGGAATTTCTCATCACATGACCAAATAGAGACATTGGACAATATCAACATACATGTTACCCAGCAATCATCACTGCATATCTGTAGGCCTATATGCGAAAAACACCAAAGAAAACACTAAATTGATCATTTAATTTAATCGTTTTTTTTGTTGTTTATTTCTAGTTTATGTAGAATAAGCATATCATTTTGCTAGTAATTCCTACTGACTATTTGACCCCCTAAAATGGAAACCATGACAATCCCTGACATGGTTAGTATTAGAGACTTGCCCAGCTCCTACAGAGTAACAGTGTGCTGATGAAAGCAGGTGTCACGGTGACTGACTGGCAGCAAATCTAATGGTGTTTTTCCATTACACAGTCACGGCATGGCACTACACGGCACAGCACGGCACGGCCGATTTTGTGTTTTTCCATTACAACTAGTACCTCCACGCGCGCACAAAACCAGGAAGAAAACAATAACACCATCACCAACAATGGAGGACACCGAGGCGATCGTGCATTTGCTGCTCGTTCTGTGGCTTGTTGTTTGTCTTCCATTTTTCTCGAGTATGACGGGTTACGTGTTGTCGCAGAGCAGCCGGTTTTAAAAACGCCGGGGTTGAGTTGTGTTTACAGTCTGGTCGGACGCGCACTTATGGCGCTTCCAGTGACGACACTCGTTGGCCAATCCGTGTAAGGCAGTCGGCTGACGTCACGTTTTGGTGGAGCTTCGGCCCGCTTGGAACCAGGGCCGAGGCGTTACAAAGTGGAAATGCGAAAGAACGCACCGTGCCGTGACTATGGAAAAGCCCTATAAGAGGGAAGAAAAGTTACCTTCAGCCGAGTGCTGCTGTTCACGTAGATGCAACTCAACATGCTCCTGCAGGATGACACAGCTGCTGCAGACCAGCGCACACATGGGGCAGGAGAACAGCTTATCTGTAACAGACAGATTCCAAGTCAACTTTGTCATCAAATTTTGAAACGAAGTGTGAAAACGTTTCAATCACCTTTTCTAGGTGAAGACAGCCGCTTCTGTTTGGCTTCACTGTGCTGAGATGTATTTCTACAATTGTCCTTATTCAGGAGCTCTGCACACTTCTGTCTTTTTTCATTGATCTGTGTTGTAGAAGTGATGGGTGCAGTCTCCCCAGTTGATGAACCCCCGCTTTCTGTTGTACTCCTCTGCTTAGGTCGCACTGAGTTTCTGGTGACTTGAAAGGCGACGGCGGGCGATGCTTCACCAGCTGTGTCACAGCTGTCCTCAGCCAAGCAGGACTGAGGAGCCTGGGTCTTTTTGCTCTTGTGTACACCGGCGTTTGTTCCGGCTAGGCAGCCTGAGCGTGCCGCGTCCTGGGCCCCGTGCTGCGTCTCTGGATGTGCGGCGCTGATGTGGATGCAGAGTTCATCATAGGACACTCCAGACAGGGAACAGAGAGGGCACTGCATGTCGTTTTCCAGGTGGCTGAGAAGGAGATGCGTCCTCATGTCTTCCTCCAACATTATCTCCTCGCCACAGATTTCACAGGTCAGCATGGCTGCAGCCTAAACACACACACGCACACAAAGCCATTAAGTTAAAGTTGCTTTCACTTAATGGCTTGTTATCAAAACTCAGACTGGAAATAATATGTCAGGTTTTTGACACCTTCTCTAATGTTTGCATTATTAAAATTTGCTACAGCTGATTAAAATCATGAATTGTGCTTATTGGGCAGTGTACTTTATAAATGAAAAGTTACTGTTTTGATAATTATGTCAGAGCATGTAGCACTGGTGCATTTGAGTTTGGGGTGTTCATAGAAGACTAGAGGAAGCTGGTGAGGTTTCTAGTCCTCGTCAGGAGTGAATCCTATTGGTTGATCACTAGCCTGCACAGTGTTCTCCAGACGCGGGCGCCTCACAGGTGACACAATAGAGATGCTTGACACAGATTACAGCACAGAGGAATTTAATTGTTAATCAGCAAGGTACTGAGAATAATATTGTTTTGGCGACACTGTCTGTACCAACACTCAGATATCAAATTCAGCCACAACTAATCACAGAATGTTATACACCCACATATTGCTTACTACTTGACAAACGAGCCTGGCACACAAAACACATTAAATCAATTAAGAGTACAATATAACTAATGCATAACTTTGATGATGTCTTCCAGCAGAGTGACCGTTTAGTTTCTTTTAATAACATTAAAGTCATTACTTTCTATATTACAAGTTTTCAGAAGTGTTATGTTTAAATATGCAAATTAAGCACTATCTATTAAACGTGTGCCAATTTGGATTCATATCCAGAACAGTAATCTGAAAGATTTGGATATGAGATTCAAAATTCTTGTTTTATTCAGTTGACATATGAAAAGTGAAAGCTTTCACATTTTCACCGTGTTTATTTTCTTTTTGAGCAATAAAAAACTATGAATCAATGAATGAAGGCTATGAATGAAGCTCTCTGTAAAAACTTTCAGAATAAAAATGGAATTCTTAGCTCTCTTTAACGCTACTTTGGTCTTTTTGTATGTGCCGAAATAAATAAAGCGCTTGTATTATAAAGGAAAATGTGCTTAATAAGCACGTTTTTTTAACGGAACCTGGCACGCTATGAATGAATCTCTCTGTAAGAACTTTCAGAATATGAGTAAGAATAAAGAATTTAATCTTAGCTTTCTTTAACGTTAATGTTTGGTCTTTTTGTATATGCCGAAATAAATAAAGCGCTTGTATTATAAAGGTAAATGTGTTTACAATGAGAAGAACGGTGCATGAACGAAACCATCGCAAATAAGCAGTTTTTTTTAAACGGAGCCCGGCAAATGAGGCTCACTTATCATGCTATCAAACACCTACTGGAATAACGCTGTCACGTTTAATATAATATGGGTGTCACCGACTTTCGTAACGTCATTGTCACTGTGTCACAACCAGAGTACTTTAACGGTCACGGTGCTCTGACAGCTAGTCACACCAGAGTACTTCGGTCGGTGCTAGCTTTCGGTAACGGTTATTTACCAATCCGTCGTGTCTTGGTCCAAATGCGCAGGGAGTCTACTCCCGGTCAACACAACGAACTCCGTGTCTTAACGAAGACGGAGGCGTGTTTCGCTTTCCTTTCTTCACTTTTGAAAACACACAATTGTTTTCTGGAAATTCGAGCTCTCAGCGCCGCAGCCGTACCGCCATGAACCGGGAGACTTCCGGCCAAAACTTTCAAAATAAAATGAGTCCCGACGGGAAAACAAAAGGATATAGCATAGCGTTTGCTTGATAAATGTATGGAAGCCCATTTACGCCACTGTCAGAATATTTAGAGAACCTTCTTAAAATAATCACGTAGTAACTCAGGATAAAGACTATACTAAGTCAATATTTTGAGATACCAAGTCAATATTTGTGGATAATTAGTCATCTTATTGAGATACCAAGTCAATATTTGTGGATAATTAGTCATCTTATTGAGATACCAAGTAATTATTTTGAGAAAGTGTCTCATTATTTTTAAGATAGTAAGTCACTACTTTGAGATAGCCTACTAAGTCACTATTTTGAGATACAAAGTCAATATTTGGGATAATAACATTAGTTATTATTTTGAGAAAGTTTATTTGGATTCTCTCAGTGGTAGGAATGGGCTTCCATACACATTTGCAAGGTATTTAAAATTGAATCAAATAAAACCAAAGTGGCTCTAAATAAAATATGTGCTGGCAAGTCCATTGTTTCGCCATGTCTCCATATAGGCAAATTTGAGGGCTATAGGCAAACACCAAATCCCTCCTGTTAACCTGGTTAAAATCCAAGTGGATGTGGTTCTTGGCAGCTACAAAATCAGCTCTACTGGTTTTGTCTTGTCTTGTCTTTGTTTTGTATAATTATAGATAAACCTTTTAGTTAATCTCGGGCCCAATTCAACAGCCACTGGCACCATGACCAATAAAACATCTTTCTTTGGCCACTCTTGCAAAATCATTCTTCAACTGAAGGCTACAAATGTGTCCCTCTATCCATCACCGCCACCATGTGGGCGCACAAAGAAAATGTTTCCAAACTGCAGTGAGAGCATTTCTTCGGTTGATTATTTGGACATCTCTTGATGGTTGAACAAAGCATGGGGAGATCTCCACAGCTCCGTGGATAGGCCTTAATGCATCTTCTCCTTCTTAAGTGGCAGTAGTTGAAGAGGAGCCTGTGGCTGAAACACAAGTGATTTGGGCAATTGAAAGCTATAGATTAGGGGGTCTGTTTGATAAAAGCTGAGAACAAATGTGGAAAGGTCATCAATGTTTTTTGTTGCTTGTCGGGACAGGATTGGGGAGCAATCTCTAAAAAAGCAGTAGCAGAATCGAACGTTACGTTACGTGTATTATAATCTCAGGCCTTGAGTATCTGCAATTCAATTAAATGTATTTATTTATTTTTTTCAAGTAATTTAAATTGTATTTATTGGCTCATAACACAACAGAAGTTATCTCAGGACACTTTACACATTGAGCAGGACTAGAATACACTCATGATTTTCAGTCAATACAATGCAAGTCCCAACATCAGCAGCAGCAGCAGCAATGGGAGAGATGCCTTTGAGGATCAAGAAAGAGATGTTAATGCTGTCATACTGGGTTCATCTCCAGGGGCGATATGATACAAGAGCAACGTAACAAGACAGCTGGGAACATAATGAGACACATTTCCGACTCAGGTATTGTGCGGATTGGTGACGCAAAGGCAGAAAGCACATGATTACATCAATTACAGCACAGCCCCACATTTTCGATTCATCCCAGTCATCCCTGGTTATTCCGCTTGCCAAGGATCAACCTCAACATACAGCTGGAATTCAAGGTCGGAGAAACTTCAAGTGTGGTGCACAGTCCAGAACTATTTAGCTCAGACTGCTGATCCAAAATCCTGGTTTCTGGCCTCACACATAACCGTGGGCATGTCTACGCTTGGCCAGACTCTGAACTCCCTGAACTCCCTGCACATGTCTGATCACATATAGTTTTTGACTCGATTGTACAGTCAATGTTGACCTCTCACAAACAAATCTTTAATGAGCCCTCTGCAGCGAGGTTTTCTCTGGTATGTCTGAGACAACGTGTACATTTTCCAATATTACTGACTTTGTTAACTGGTTTAATGAATTGTGCCCCTTAGCTCTTGATAATAAAACCAGATTAGCCCCAGTTTGGATGGATGATTCCATTCAACGCTAAAGAAGAAATTATAGAAAGACAGAGTAGATAAAAAAAAAACCTCCATGTTTACTATCTACACCTGAAGGAGCCATTAACCACAGTGGAGAGGTACATTTCTCTGGCCAGACCAACAATAACAAGCAAAAAACAGGCCTATACTATCAGCATGGGACTTCTTAATGCTTCTTCTCACTTAGAATTAGAATTGTTCTCATTAGACACAAGGCTGAGCCACTACTCTAGCTGCTGCTACTCCAATCATCTGATAAAGGGCTTTTACCAAATGGAGTAAGTTGCAACAAATACTGTCAAAAAAATAAAATACATGAAGTAGTGAGTTAATGATAAGTGGTTGATTGGTGAGAGGACAGCATGACAAATTGTTGTATCCCAAACTCGGGGAGCAGATAGACGGAAGGCTTCAGAGAGGTCACAGTGAACCAGATGTCACTGCAGTCATAAAAACCATCAGTCCAGGGCTGAAACTGTGATACACTGGAAAGAAAGTCATTTAAGTGGTGTTCAGCCACATTATACCGCTCAAAGAACACAAGCTGTTGCTGAACACTCCTACTGTTGCAGCCTTTTGCCCATGTCCTCCTCTTGCAGGCAGTTACAACAGCATCGGGACTCTGATGGTGGTTGCTGGGTTACTGTGTGTCTCCCGTTTCCTTGAGGCTGCAGCAGGGGGCCCCACATCCTCGAGAAAAATGTCCAACCCGGTCGCACCTCATAGACAACGGTTATAGTCAGCTGCAATTGAATGAACTTCTGCTTAGCTTAATTTCACATGGTCATGAAATTCATTTGCTGTAAACATCCATAGTCAGCTGATAGAGAAGAAGCCAGAGAGACGGAAAGATTGGTGAATAAAGATAAACCTAAAGCAAACACTTAGAGGCTACTTTGCTGTGGACCTATTGGTTTTTCAAATGTGGTGCACTTTGGTCACATGGCCTATGGAAGACCATTTCCACCACTCTCAGGAAAAAAAGAGAAACTTAGTCAAAATAATGACTAAGTTTCTCTAAGAAATGGGCTTCCATACATGGCGGTGCAATAACAATGGACTTTAGGTTTGGCCTGTAGCTATTGAGCCATAAATCTCAAAAACGATCATTTTGATTTGAGTCCCACAGTCCCAAATAAAATTAGTTAGTCAAAGGGTTATTTACCCTACACAATATCACACCTAACTAAATAATGCTGACAGAAATAATTATTAAAAATAAAACATTTACAAACTTATACAGCATATTTCTTTTGTTGTTTTGACCCTGTCCTATCCATTGCTTTTTATATGGAATGCTGAATGTAAGCATGCAAACTCACCTCAAAATCAAACATACACACAAGGTATAAAGTTCCAGCTGCCAAAGGTCTTTGGGGTTTCGGCCCCCTGTAAGTGTTACAAATCTGCAGGCTGTAGTCCTGTCTCACACTGGGACACACGGGAAGAGACAGGAAGTTTCTACCACGGACAATTTATCCAATGAACATGAAGAGGTGATGGGATTAAACATTTTCAGACAAATCTTAAAGTCTCGGGGTAATAATGTAATCTAATTTTAGCCGCATGTCAACTAGGAATGCTTACAAGGAGCTCAACCTTAAGTACAGCACAATGGGACACCTGCCTCGTGTAAGCCGCTGTACTTTTGTGTAACTGGGGTTTACTTGGAGATTCCAAAACACAAACAACAGGAAGTTGATCATTTCACCACACTGCTTTTGTTCCCGCTGAACCCCAGTGTGCATTCTTGGAGCAGGATCAATAGATTGAGTGAAATACTTGTGCCTGTCAGCAAAAAGTAAATTAATTTGTCAGCAGTCTTGGCACCGTGTCAGGAAAGGTTTGACTGTGTGACCCCGGGGCCCAGTAGGAGTGTGACGCGAACAGGAGGGTATATAAATGTGCAGGCTTCAACACGGGGCCACAGTCTGCCTGCCTGAGGAGACTGTCACACACCTCCAGCAGAGACAAGGTAAGACAAAAGGCCCTCCAGTGACCATTTGGACTAAATCTCCTGAAGTCTGACTGAAAATAGGAGAGGATTTGCTGCATTTCTTTGTCATATATGTTGTTGTAAACTGAATATCCTTGGTTCTAGATATTTGGAGACATCACCTTGCTAATCTGTTTTTTCTGTTTTCTAGACCAACAATTATATGAATAAATCTTTTAGACATAATGAGCTAGCTGCAGCCCTAATTTAGGCCATTATAGTGAGATCCAGTGTTTGGGGCCCAGTCATTTCTTGGGTGGTTTTAGCTGCATTAAGGGAATCTAGACCCATGAACTTTCTAAAGTCCACCCTGTGTTTGCTGTACTTGATTATTCTGTGGTCAGAGCAACTAGCACTATAAAAAAAAATAACTTTTGGACTCTCCCAAACAGATGTATCGTCCACTTCTGCCTTCCCTACTGCTGGTCGTTTCTACCGTCTACGCCTTCCAGTATACAGAGCTTGCACAGTATATCGACAGCCATCAAGAAGAATATGTGGAGGTACAATCTTTCTTCTTCTTCCTTTAGCGGTCCCTTTCAGAGGGCAAGCCCTGAACCAAGCTAGAGGGTCAGGGTTTTTCTGGGGTCACATTTTAATAAATGACAAACCATTGCTTCATAGGCCTCGTCTACACATCGTGAGAATATTAAATGTGTGCGTAAATAAACATATGTGACCAGTTTTTACTGCCGCTCCTGCATCTCCTCATATTAACTTGAGATTTGATAAGTCACGTGTTAAACATTAGATCATATAAATACTTTGATTAAATATGAAACAAATAATTCCATTAAATAAACTCTCACATGTTTGGCTCAAATGTTTACTGCAGTTATAAATGTTAAATAAAACTGGAAGAAATTCTGCTAATTTATTTGGCGACTTTAATCAACCCGAACCGTCTACCACCAAATATGTTGTAAAACTCCCAAGTACTCATGCTCATTTTCAGGTTCATACTTGTGTTTTGGGTTTACTAGAACATGTTTTCATCCTCTGTTCAAAAAAGCTCCGTTGCTCTGTATCTGTACATTCTCAGCCATGTAAATCCCTCTTGTCACTGTACACCACTCAAATTTTCACTCCCGTTTCATCTGAGCTTTGAGTAGCCCATGTTAGAGCATTAATTATTTGTAACTGAAGTTGATCACAATGATTTGCAACAAGCGACATGAGTCATCGTTAATTGAACAAAGCCTGTCTTAAAGGCAGCATTATTATCAGCAGCATAAGGACCAAAAACCTTGCTTCCTGTTTTTTTTTGTAATGCATTAACCTTTAGATTCCTTGATTAAAAATGAATAAAAAGCACATTTGAGTCATTGGACATTCATAGTGTGGAGCAGTATGTAGCACTAAAGTACATTTTATTTTACAATAAGGCAGAAGTATGAGGTTCGATACTAAGGTTGCATCTCCGCCTGTGTGTGTTTCAGGCTCTGCGGGACTGGGTTGCGATCGAAAGCGACTCCAGCAACGTCTTGAGGAGAGCAGACCTACACCGCATGATGGAGGTGGTGGCGCAGAAGCTGAGGCTGATGGGAGGGATCGTCGAGCTGGTGGACATCGGAGAACAAGAAGTCAGTGACAGAGCCTTCTCTCCTGGCCCTTCTGTGCCGTTCAACGAATGCTGAAATACTGAGATTTTAGAGCTTTGCGTATAATCCTCCACCCTTACTGGTTAGTGAGTACGCTGCATTTCAAACACAGAGGTGTTTCAAATATGCTGCTGACTTCAAAAAGGCAGTGAAGCGGTCCAGACTAAATCTACCTCCTCATTACTGACTGAGACGCATGAAAGCTGCTTCCCAGACTCATTACACATATCTTATGTTCGAGGCCAAACTAGAGGTCATTGTCCCCGGCTTCTCTCCAGTTATAAGGACCAACATAGCCTGAACCGCTGCTGCAGTATCACCGTCTCTCTGAATGGTAAAAACAGCAGCTTTATTTTTGAAAAACAGTGCCGTAACCCTTCTCTGTGTGGATGGGTAATACATTCCCTTGAGGGAAAACGAGTTTCCCAGTTTTTCTGAAACAATGTTCTCACTAATTTGGTGAAAAGTTTTCTGGAACGAAGAGAAAGGACCTCAAAATCCTGCCAGAAGGTCTAATTTACTCAGCAGTTGAATATAACTAAGTTCATTAACTCAAGGACTTTCCCTGATAACACTTTTGAGGTACTTTTACTTGAGTATTTTTATGTTATGCTGCGTCTTCTATTCCAATACATTTTGGAAGTCAATATTGTAATTTTTACTTCACTACACTACATCTGGTTAGTTCGTTTGCAGATTCAGATGCAGATTTACGACATATTATTATAGATTAAATTACTACTCCTGCCATATACTTAAGTAATGAAAATTAGTCCCACTTTTACGAGTTGCAACATTGAAGTGATTAACACATAAATGCATCAATAATAATAATATATTTTCCAATTATATAATAACCTATATTATTCCGATTTGATTCATTTAAAAAGTTATTAACTGAATGCAGCAGCCTTCCGTAGATAGAAAAATAAACACACAGACTTGAGTGTAACATGTAAAAGCAAAACACTCGCTCCGCTTCAGAAAGGTAAAAATCCAAACGACTGACCGACTCTGCAGCATTTCATGTTCATGTTAACTCTTTCTTTAAATATCTGCAGCTTCCTGATGGGCAAACGTTGGCGTTGCCGAAAGTGGTGACCGCTCAGTTTGGCAGCGACCTGGGGAAGAACACTGTGTGTGTCTACGGCCATGTGGACGTCCAGCCAGCGAAGCTAGAGGATGGCTGGGCGACGGACCCCTACAACCTGACTGACATCAACGGTAACGGCCTTCACTCACCACTCACAAACCCACACTTTTAAATTCTAGTGGATTCCAAAGATACCAAAACATGCCAGGATGAAGTTTGTGTATGCTCAAAACAACTTGAAACTGGTCCAGAATAGAGGAAGTAATACAGTTTTTCTTTACCTTCCTTTTGATCTGCTCTGTTTCAAGAACAACACTGGATTAAAAACACCCAGTAACACCTGGCTTTGGTCTTTTATAGGAAAAGTTATATTTGGCATTCATTCAAAGTGTATAAATAATAGTGTTAAGTTAGTTGAAATATGCATGCTGAGTTATCTTGATTTTCTCCCAACATAAAATGAAGAAAACGGAAATTTTAACAACTGTATCACTCACTAATAGTTATTTGATGTTGCCAATTTGTATTCACACCGAAGAGCCTCCTTCTATAGAAATTTGACGAGATATTCATGAACTGCTCAGTCATTCTGGCTGTCTGGAGGCCATTTTGGATTTGAGGGATTTGTGTTGTACTTTTAACGGCTGCCCAATGGGGGGCAGTATAGGGCATGATGCACTAGGGTCCCTGTAGTCGCTGATGTGCAACTATGCCATCAAAACCCATACAGACACAAAGAGCCGTGAATACTATGAAGAGCCAGAATGACTTGATACGC